>CM040435.1:46272200-46295203 GCA_022702705.1 Papilionanthe hookeriana x Papilionanthe teres | reverse complement strand
ATAGGTCCCTAATTAATTAGAGTTAACCATACATCAAATGAACTTGAAATCAATTCTCCACTGACATTTAGGATCAGAGGAACCCACCATAAAAATTTGAAGTTAATTGGACTTGGTTAACCCTACTAAATGGATTGATTAAGCCATTTAATCAATTTAAATTTCAAAAATTCATAACTTTCAAAATACCTTTCAAAAATTCACCAAATCGGTTTTGGAGCCTCTCTGATATCGTGGGAATTTAAGAAAATTAAAATTTCAATTTTCTAAAAAAGTTGATTTTTTATATTATTTTAATATTTTTAATAATTAAAAAAATAATAAAAATCACAAAAATAATAAAATTCACCAAAATGCCACATTTTGAATTTTAATCACTTAGGAACAGACCCCATATTTTTCTTAGGTCTATTTAATGAGATATTAAATTTTAAAGCCCTAGGGTAATTTTAAAATTAAAAAAATGTATTTTCTAGCATTTTCACTAAAATAATTATAATAAATCAAAGAAAAATCAAAAAATTGCAAAAATTGATTCTCTGATTTCCTTGATATCAGAGAGAATTTTGAAAAAAATAAAATTCATTTTTCAACCTTTATTTTATTTTTAAATTAATTAACACTTCAAAATTTAAAATAATTATAATAAAAATAATATAATTCAAAAAATCACCAAAATTGGTCCAAGTGGTTCTCTGGTCATTAGGAATGTCCCCTAATTTTCTTAAGGTTAGAAACTTCCCCTTGGTCATATTATTAAATTTTCCTTGGAAATTCCTATTTTCCACCAAAAATAATTACATAAATAAATTAAATACAAAAAAATCACATTTTCTCCTCTCATGTCTTTATTGGCATGTGAGTGGTGTCACATAAAAATTTCAAGTTCATTTGAGCTCAATTTAGTGAGTTATGAAATTATTAAGCTTGAAGGGCAAAATGGTAATTAAAATTTTAACCCTTAATTAAAACTTTAGGTTTAATAAAATTAACAAGTAAAATATTTGATCTTAATCTGATTTGGATGATTGAAATTTAAATAATTAAAGGGTAGAAACCCATTAAACAATTTAAAATAATTGAAATAAACCTTAATTAAATAATTGATTAAATTTGGAAGAATAATAAAATTGGAATTATTAAAATAGGGATATTATTAGGAAGAGATTTATTCTTTAATTTAAAGATCCCTAAATTAATCATCTCATTAATATTTAATTCCTAATTAAAAATGATAATTCAAATTTAAGTTTTAAAATGTTAAAAAGACTTAATCATTTAAATTAAATTAATGTTAAATTATTAAACTCTTTTTAAATTTTCAATTAAATTAAAATTAAAAATAAAATAAAATTAAAAATAAAAATTAAATTAAAAATTAAATAAAATTAAAATTAAATAAAAAAATTAAATTAAATTAAATTAAATTGAATAAATAAATTAAGTTAAATAATTAAATTAAATTAAATTAAGTTAAATAAATAAATTAAATTAAATTAAATTAAACTAAATTAAATTTAAAAAAATGTTAAATTAAATTAAATTAAATTAAGTTAAAACATATTAAATTAAATTAAATTAAATTAAATCAAATTAAATTAAATTAATGGAAATTAAATCAAATTAAACTAAATTAATTTAACATCAAATCAAACTAAATTGAATTAAATTAAAATAAATTAAAATTAAAATTAAATTAAATTAAATTAAATTAAAGTTAAATTGAATTAAAAAATAACATCACCTAAGACATGAAAGAAATTAAATATAAAGCAACTTGAACACTATTCCAAATTTAAATCCGATAACCGAGATTAAATTAAATCACAAACCATTCGAATACCAATTTGCCTCCGAAAACTTTTATTGTCATAACTCCTAAAACGAACATTAAATGAAATGTTACTTCACTTATAGGATATTCAAATGTCCTAGTTCACCGAGCAAGACAACAACAAAAATCGAATTCCTGACGATTAATTCATTTGTATGATTAAATTCATTTGGACTTAAAACAATCCTAGCAGTATTGAAAAGATGTTTAAGATTCTTCTTAAACACTTCCTCAATATGATAGGACACTTATAAGAACAATTGAACATAATTATTCTTTGATGAAGAAAATCGTCCTCAAACCAAAACACAAGAACCTAGACGTTATAGGAAATGACTAGCTATAGGGTTAGGAACTTGGTACAAAACCATAACCCTTCCCCTAGCTTTACCTAGGAACTTGCTTAAATATTCTAATTGTGTTTTAAGTGCAGCTTGGGATGAAGGGAAGACCCTCCAGGTACGCTTTTGTTTTATTGCAATTTACCTTATCGCAATTTATTTAATCGCATCGCACTTACTTTTCTCGCATGATAAACAACTCGTTGCATGAAAACCCACACCTTTAGGATAGTCCCTAAAACTGAAACCAAAACCAAATTAAAAGTCATTGCAAGATAAAATCCACCGCCACAACATCTCAAAATATAAAACAACTCAAAATTTAATCACAAACAGAACACAAAACTATAATCACAACTAAATTAAAACGTCCTGTTGGATGATTGGGAATACCTCGGATGATGTAACCTACATGTTGCTAACGGGATTTCCCACGGTCTAAATGAAAGTGTGGAACTCATTCAGTTGAGTTTAGCAAATTCATCTGGACTAAGTGAATCCGATAAAAATAACGATGCCGGAAGGACGGAACCGTGGGATCTTAACCGGTGTTGTTATAATCAACTTTAAGATTTGTTTTAAATAAAACATAAAAAATACTTGGAAATTAAGATTTTCTCTAAACCAAAACACTTTTCTCATCTCTTGATTTATGACTTCTAAAACCAAACCTCTGCAACAACAAGGAGCTTGGAGCATGGTGGGCAAGCACGGCCATCGTCGTCGACAGAAACTCGAATCTACATCAACAAAACTTTCCTAGAATTAAACAACAAAGCCATAGGATTTCGAGGTAGTTTGCCTAGTGCAACATAAACCCTCAACCTTTTGTTAGGCATTTGCATTGCAAATTAAGCCCTAACCGGTCTTAGGATTCCGAGGTAGTCGTCCGATACGACATAAACCCTCACATCTTCCAGGCTATTTGTATGATTCTATCATATAAATATAAGTCCTAATTAACTAAAATTGACAAGATCAAAATACTAAATAAATATTAGGACCTTCTTAAATTCAAGCCAAACAATAGGATAATTGGGAAATTACCGAATTTCGCTTCGAATCTGTAATTTCTCCTACTTTTCTTCCTTTGAATTCCCAAAACAAAATCTTCCAAATTTGATCCATTCCCTATTGAAATTCCAAGATTCAATCCTTTGAAAACTTAAACTTTGAGATTCTTGAGAGCAGAATTATTGATTATTATCGAGAGTTTTCTTAAGTGATTCCCGTCACTTAAGATGTAATTAACTATAGGGGCTTGCCCTTATAGGGAATTTTAAAGAACCCGAGTAATATAAACCCCGTTTAATGCTTTCATATTAAGGCGAGGGAATTTGTTGGCTTATAAAATTGGTTCGCGGACCAAACGGATGTCACAAATCTTTTAGTTTATTTAATCGAGCCCCACCATCAAGCGTGTGTCTATCCTTAGGGATAGATACACGGTTTGTGGTGTGGTGCTCGTTTATATAAACTATTTGGGATGTGAGATCAGTTTGATTTCATATCTTAAAATTTTTTAAATTTAAAATTATTTTTAAAATCAAATACTACTTTTCAAATTATTTATTTAAATTAAATTAAAAATTCGCCGACAATTTCAGTAGGCGACCGCACTTTCAAAAAAAAAAACACAACCTAAAAATATGCCGACAGTTGGTATCGAAATCGATGTCCGGATTGTCGCTAGTTACGTAATCGTTAGAAACAGTCAAAACGTAGCCAACGCCATCACCCTTATCATTATAAGATCCCACCGAAGTGAGCGAGATAATCATACGGAGTCGAGGTTCGAGGATTTCTCCCCCAAATCGGAAACAACTATCCTAGGATAAGCAGCCCCTAGTCTAGCCTTAGGAGCCTCGGTCTTCTCTTCTTCGTCAATTTTCTTCTTCTCTTCAATCATCTCCTGTTGAGGTGGTTCTTCTATCGCAAGTGATAGTGCCGACTAGACAGGTTTCGAACTCTAAATTGAAGCTCGCAGTGAAGCGGTTTGGATGCTGTCTAAAATCTTCTTCGAAGACCTTGTCCAAGCGGTAGTCCATCCATCGTCAGTTGTATAGGGATCTATTGGATGAGATCGACCGAGACAACATCGATGGAACCTCCTTTCTAGTGGTTCCTTCATGTACTCCTTCGGGATTGTTATATTCCCTTTCCGAAGGTTGTCATTGAGCCAACTTTTCGAAGGTAATGCAATCTTGTATCTTGTGCCCAAGCATCCGTGGTAAGGGCAAAAGTCGGGATCACCTTTCTTGTTGACTTCTTCTAGTCTCTTTCGGCTCGGTAGCTGGAAATCCGGAGTCTTCATCGTACTACGGAACATTTTCGGCATCGCCTCATTCTTGAATGGATATTCCCCGCTCGAAGCTTCCTTAATGTACGTTGCGGACGAGGAGGTTGTTCATACCGTTGAGATGACCGATAGCCGGGCTCGGGTTGTTGATAGCACTCGTCGAGGTTGCTCGCGGTCGTTCGACGATATTTGTATTGGTTGTTTGCCTTTGTCGACCGCCGCAATGATCCCGTATTTCTTTTGAAAGACTTCACGAGATTTTGCTTGTCTGTCTTGTCGGCGAAACTTAATTGCTTCGCCTCCTCCTGCAAGCTCTCGGCCTTGCTTAACAACTTCTCAAAAGTCTTAATAGTAAATCCCTTGAGGAGAAGTGCTATCGAGCCATGAATGCTCTTAAGTAAGATGTCGATTGCATGTTGTTCTTATAGTTGTGGTTCACATTTCATACTTAGATTCCTCCATCGAGTATGTAATCCACCAAAGTTTCGTTCGGCTTCTGCTTCTCTACCACTAAATCACCTATAGTGATGTGGTGCTGAGCTCCGACAAATCGCTCGATGAAGAGGTTTTCTAGTTCCGAGAATGTCTTCACCGAACCATTTGTACTCCCGCATACCCGCTCAAAGGCGATCCCCGACAGTGCCGCCGACGAATTGTCGGAAGAGTAATGCATCGCTCCCGCCGGCATTGCAACAACCGGCACGAAAGTGTGCAGCATGCTATCGGGGTTCCCGGTTCCATCAAAGGTCTCGAACGCAGGTGGTACGAAGCCTTTTGGGTATCGGACGTTGTCGAATTCTTCCGGTAAGGTCTACCCGTCCGAATGGATGTCCCGCTCTTTCGATTGTGCTAAGGCTTCTCGCACTCGCTGTTCCACCAAGCTCTTGATATCTTTTTCTGGAATCATACTTTGTGTTGTATCTTTCTTTAGCTGATCATCCCCATTGACGGATGTAATCTCCTTTCCTCCGTCCACAATGTGAATGACCTCTGGGGGCGTCTCTCTTTGGGGTTGCACTTGACTCTGGAGAGTGGCTAGGGCTACAACCATCTCTTCCATTCTCTTCGCCATTTGGGCGATCGTATCGTCTTTCTCTTGAAGCTGCCTTCTCATCACTTCCGGCTCCTCTCTTTCTACGGCTGCAGGAGCACTTGTGAAGCTGACGAGGCTCGTGTTTTAACCATGTTGATTTCTGCATACTCATCATCCATGAATTCTGATGAATCAATCTCATCTCCAAATTTCGCTTCTCTTCCTTTCGCTAATAGTCGAATATCAGTCTTCAACTTTTCCATAGCATCCTCTAGTGGTCCTTTCTGTGCATCCTTGCAGTTGTCGTGTGATAGCTGCCGGGTTCCCTTCTCACGAGTCCCCTTTACTCGCAAGAAGCACTTTCTTCGGATTCAAGTCTCCCGACGAGACTTTCCTTCTCGGCCGTTGTTTCAATCTTAATCGTCCAAAGTAGGGGACGCCATACCATCCTTCCGGCAGCAGAAGGTCTAGGACCGGATGGTCCGTCGCCCAAATGCTCGGAAGGTGGTATCCTCCCTAATCCGTAATCCCGAAACAACGACGAGCGGACTAGCCTTCATCCTTTTATTCGGCTTTTCCGTAACGATGACGAGTTCTACTCGGGCCCAAGACGGATTCGACCGGCACCCACCCTATCCTTCTTAGAATCTCCGATACGGGGCATTTCTCTTTCTTTGCTAGCTTCTCGATCACGTCCGTAGTCGGGCAAATGGTGTGATCCTACCCCTTTTCTTTCGTTGTCGTTGTAGTATGCGGGTCGAGGAATGTAGAAACATTCTCGCGGACATTTTCCTCGTCACTGCGGCGGAAAGGGGGTGGAGTCTACTTCCTTCCAAAAAGGGTGTATCTTCGAGCAATGGTATGTATTCAGGTAGTGGTGTGTACTCGGGGATTTCCGTGATTTCCTCCAGAAAGCGACTTCGGCAGCTCCGGCCTTCCGGCAATCTTCTTACTTCGTTCCTTCTTTGGGTCCGTGTTAGTGATGGAATTCTTGAGCTGGACCCGATTTAAAAACGAAGGTCTCACAGAAGGTCTCGTACCCTCCACGGTAACAGAGTTCACCATAGTTCCGGATTTCCTTCCCCTTTAATTTGCGTAGCCGGGGTAGGTGCAGAGACAACTAGACCAAGTGGGGTAGCAACAACGATCCTCCTGTGGACAAGCAGATACTCCTCTCAGCTGGAATCTTTTGCAGGGAGGAAACTCTCGAGTCGACCTAAGGTCGAACTCGATCGGCGGCTTCTCGACTTCGGATACTTTGTTTGTCGGTGCGAACAGGAAACGTCGGTGATTTTGACATTCGTGTTCTCGAATCCTTGTCCAAACCGGATGATCCCATTGTCGGGCAGCTCATCCTTGTAAATGTCGAAGTCGAGTCCATTGGTGAAGGAGAAAATCAGCTTTGGGGCTTCCATTTCTGCAGGGTAGATCCTGATTGTCAGTCCCAAGTTATGCTTCTTCTCATTAGGACGAAAAGAAAGGAATCGAAAAGAGTCCGAACACATTCTTGTTCATGTATTTATAGAGTTATTTGTTAAAGAGTCATTCATTAGAGGGTTTATTTATTTAGAACGGTATGTTCAAAGGTGTAAAAAACGTAATGAATCCGATTCAGAGATGGAAAGGAAAAGAAAGCCTTATGCAAGACTTCTCGACTCGGAGGATCACTCCTAAACTAACACCTATTGGGGGTCCACCCCACCTCGAAATGAGGTAAAAGGATCTCGGAACCTCTCTCTTAGTGGGTGTCTAAATAGTGGCTCCTAAATCCGAGAGAATGTTGGCTATACTTGTTCAAGGTAGAAATGAACATAGTATTCCAACGGAAAGAAGGGTAGCTTCGATCCACAAGGGACATGGATACACTATCGATTATCGAAAGCGTAATTATCTGATTAAAATGGAGAGAGGAATTTTCCCAAGCGAAGTCGCCAAAAATTGGTCGGCATATTTTTAGGTTGTGTTGTATTTTGAAAAGGGGTCGCCTAACAGAAGTTATCGGCGAATTTTTAATTCAATTTAAATAATAATTTGAAAAGTAGTATTTGATTTTAAAAATAATTTTAAGTTTGAAAATTTTAAGATATGAAATCAAACTGATTTCACATCCCAAATTGTTCACATAAACGAGCGCCGCACCACAAACCGTGTATCTATCCCGAAGAATAGACACACTGCTTGATAATGGGGCTCGATTAGATAAACTAGAAAGGTTTGTGACATCCGTTTGGTCTGCGAACCAATTTTATAAGCTCGACAAATTCCCTCGCTTAATATGAAAGCATTAAACAGGGTTTATATTACTCCGGGTTCTTAAAATTCCCTATAAGGGCAAGCCCCTATAGTTAATTACATCTTAAGTGACGGGAATCACCTAAGAAAACTCTCGATAATAATCGGTAGTTCTGCTCTCAAGAATTTCAAAGTTTAAGTTTTCAAGGGATTGAATTTTGGAATTTCAATAGGGAATGGATCAAATTTGGAAGATTTTGTTTTGGGAATTCAAAGGAAGAAAGGTAGGAGAGATTACAGATTCGAAGCGAACTTCGGTAATTTCCCGACTATCCTATTGTTTGGCTTAGATTTAGGAAAGTCCTAATGTTTGTTTAATGTTTTGATCTTGCCAATTTTAATTAATTAGGACTTATATTCATATGACATGATCATACAAATAATCTCGAAGATGTGAGGGTTTATGTCGTATCGGACGACTACCTCGGAATCCTAAGACCGGTTAGGGCTTAATTTGCAATGCAAATGCCTAACAAAAGGTTGAGGATTTATGTTGCACTAGGCAAACTACCTCGAAGTCCTATGGCTTAGTTATTTAATTCTAAGAATGTTTAGCTGATGTACATTCAAGTTTTGCTGACGGCGATGGACGTGCTGCCCACCATGCTCCAAGCTCCTCGTTGTTGCAGAGGTTTAGTTATAGAAGTCATAAATCAGGAGATGAGAAAGGTGTTTTGGTTTAGAGAAAATCTTAATTTCCAAGTGTTTTTGTGTTTTAATTAAAACAGATCTTAAAGTTGATTATAACGACACCGGTTAAGATCCCACGGTTCCATCCTTCCGGCATCGTTATTGTTATTGGATTCACTTAGTCCAGATGAATTTGCTAAACTCAACTGAATGAGTTCCACTCTTTCATTTAGACCGTGGGAAATCCCGTTAGCAACACGTAGGTTACATCATCCGAGGTATTCCCTATCATCCAACAGGATGTTTTAATTTAGTTGTAATTGTAGTTTTGTGTTCTGTTTGTGATTAAATTTTGAGTTGTTTTATATTTTGAAATGTTGTGGCGGTGAATTTTATCTTGCAATGACTTTTAATTTAGTTTTGGTTTCAGCTTTAGGGACTATCCTAAAGGTGTGGGTTTTCATGCAACAGCTTGTTTATCATGCAAGAAAAGTAAGTGCGATGCGATTAAATAAATTGCAATAAGGTAAATTGCAATAAAATAAAAGCGTACCCGGAGGGTCTTCCCGTCATCCCAAGCCGCACTTAAAACACAATTAGAATACTTAAGCAAGTTCCTAGGTAAAGCTAAGGGAAGGGTTATGGTTTTCTACCAAATTCCTAATCCTATAGCTAGTCATTTCCTATGACGTCTAGGTTCTTGTGTTTTGGTTTGAGGACAATTTTCTTCATCAAAGAATAATTAAGTTCAATTGTTCTTATAAGTATCCTATCATATCGAGGAAGTGCTTAAGAAGAATCTTAAACATCTTTTTAATACCGATAGGATTGTTTTAAGTCCAAATGGATTTAATTAATCGGGTGAAGTAATCGTCCGAGAATTCAAGTTTTGTTATCTTGCTCAGATGAACTAGACATTCGAATATCCTATAAGTGGAGTAACATTTCATTTAATGTTCTATTTAGAAGTTATGACAATAAAAGTTTTCGAGGGCAAATTGGTGTTTCAATGATTTGTGATTTAATTTAATTTCAGTTAACAGGTTTAAATTTCGAATAGTGTTCAAGTTGCTTTATATTTAATTTCTTTATGTCTTAGGTGATGTTATTTAATTCAATTTAACTTTAACTTAATTTAATTTAATTTTAATTTTAATTTAATTTAATTCAATTTAGTTTGATTTGATGTTAAATTAATTTAGTTTAATTTGATTTAATTTCCTTTAATTTAATTTAATTTGATTTAATTTTAATTTTAATTTAATTTAATTTAATTTAATTTAATTTATTTAATTTATTTAATTTATTTAATTTATTTAATTTGTTTAATTTATTTAATTTGTTTGATTTAATTTAATTTAATCTTTAATTTAATTTTATTTTTAATTTTAATTTAATTGAAAATTTAAAAAGTGTTTAATGATTTAATTTTAATTTAATTTAATGATTAAGTCCTTTTAACATTTTAAAACTTAAATTTGAATTATCATTTTAATTAGGAATTAAATATTATTAAGATGATTACTTTAGGGATTTTTAAATTAAAGAACAAATCTCTTCCTAATAATATCCATATTTAATAATTCCAATTTTATTATTCTTCCAAATTTTATCAATTATTTAATTAAGGTTTATTTCAATTATTTTCAAATTGTTTAGTAGGTTTCTACCCTTTAATTATTTAAATTTCAATCATCCAAATCAGATTAAGATCAAATATTTTATTTGTTAATTTTATTAAACCAAAAGTTTTAATTAAGGGTTAAAATTTTAATTACCATTTTGCCCTTCAAGCTTAATAATTTTATAACTCACTAAATTGAGCTCAAATGAATTTGAAATTTTTTATGTGACTTCACTCATATGTCAATAAAGACATGAGAATAGAAAATGTGATTTTTCTGTATTTAATTTATTTATATAATTATTTTTAGTAGAAAATAGGGATTTCCAAGGAAAATTTAATAATATGACCAAGGGAAAGTTTCTGTCCTTAAGAAAATCATGAGACATTCCTAATGACCAGAGGACCACTTGGACCAATTTTGGTGATTTTTTAAATTATATTATTTTTATTATAATTATTTTAAGTTTTGGAGTATTAATTAATTTAAAAATAAAATAAAGGTTGAAAAATGAAATTTATATTTTTTAAAAATCTCTTTGATATCAAGGAAATCAGAGAACCAATTTTTGCAATTTTCTGATTTTCTTTGATTTATCATAATTATTTTAGTGAAAATGCTAGAAAATACATTTTTTTTAATTTTAAAATTACCCTAGGGCTTTAAAATTTAATATCTCATCAAATAGACCTAAGAAAAATATGGGATTTGTTCCTAAGTGATTAAAATTCAAAATGTGACATTTTGGTGAATTTTATTATTTTTATGATTTTTATTATTTTTTAATTATTAAAATATTAAAATAATGCAAAAAATTAAATTTTTTAGAAAATTGAAATTTTAATTTTCTTAAATTCCTCTGATATCGAGAGGCTCCGAACCAATTTGGTGAATTTTTGAAAGGTATTTTGAAAGTTATGAATTTTTAAAGTTCAAAATGGCTAAATGGCTCAATCAACCCATTTAGTAGGGCTAACCAAGTCCAATTGACTTCAAATTTTTATGGTGGGTTCCTCTGATCCTAAAGGTCAGTGGAGAATTGATTTCAAGTCAATTTGATGTATGGTTAGCTCTAATTAATTAGGGAGCTATTTTGGGTGTTTAAGCCAATCAGGGTTATTTTAAATGAACTAATTCAAAACCTATTTTTCCTAGGGTCCTCTGGTCATAAGAGACATCACCAAATTTTCCTAGAATTTATTTCACAACATGCTAATTATTAGATTTAAAATACTCAAAACAAGTAACATGAATTTGAAAAATCAATAACTTCTCATAGGGATGGCCTCTGACTTTGGAAAATTCAGGGAATGTTCCCAAATTCAGAGGCTTCAAAAGCCTATGGTCTCATGCCATGGTGAATTTCCTACATGCATGGATAATTAAAACAATGTAGAGGGGAAATAAATTATTAAAAATAAAATACTTGATGAAATTAAATGATTTCTTTTCCACATTATTCTCCTCTGTTCACTAAGCAAGTGGGTATTTTTATTTTATTTTTCTGATTTTCCTACACAAAGTTATGGATTTTTGAAGTTTAGGGAATTAAATAAATAGAAAAATACCCTAATTTTCTATTTATCCACGCGGCGCCGCGTCAACCTCGACAGCTCCGAAATGCCGCGTGGCGCTCTCCGATTCGAAGTCGCTATCTGACTCAGCGCTCCGGGGCCCCACTGTGTCATTCCATCTCCTGATCCGGCGCGATCCTGGCCGTCCGCCGCGCATGTATTAAATGAACGGCATCCGTTCATCGTCCCCAGGCGTCCTTACCCGAGAGCCGTCCGTCTTCTAGGCCTAAGATCTCACTCGATACTTGACCAAATTTAACGTTCTTATACTCTATGGATTCGTCTCGAGAAGACGGACACATCTATACGGTTTATGTGGCATGAAATTGACTCAATGAAAATGGAGAATGTTCAGAAGCTCGGGAAGAAGTGTGAGGCCATACCTTTGCTCAGAGAAGTGTGGCTTCGATCTGAGGGTTGTGTCACCTTCGATTGGATCCCGCAAGCTCCGCATGAAGTCTCCCGGTCCGGTGAATTGCCTCAGGTAGGATTTCGACCACGCTCGATCACAAAGCTTAGAGGCTGGAGCAACTAGGTGGCCTCGAGATGGGGCTTTCAGTGGGAAACTTCTTCTCTTGGTCCAGTGAAGGTGTAGGACCAGTCAATTTGAGGATTTGCTCACCGTGACAAAGTGCCCTGGTTTTGGGTGAAATTTCAGTTGAGAAATTTGATTCTGTTGGTCGGGATTAGGGCAAATTGACACTGGGGATCAACTGCTCTAAGTATGGAGAAGGGTTTGGAACAATTTTGGCGTAGTTTCGGCAAGGTTTGTGCAACTCTCCCCTCATGGCCGCGAAGGGGTCGGGCTTAAATAGAGGTGGATGGAGGGCCTCCCATGGAGAGTTAGGGCTCGGGATCAGCCTGCTCTTGGCAAGAGAAGAACAGTCTACAATGGCCATTGGGGATGGGGTAGCTCGACAGTGAGAATTTCAATTTTGGGCTCACATGTGAACTCTCGGGTGTGGTGTTTTCCGGCGACTCGGTGGTCGGCCGGCCGTGCATCGGTCACCATCAAGCTCGGTGGAG
This sequence comes from Papilionanthe hookeriana x Papilionanthe teres, assembly GCA_022702705.1. Lineage (NCBI taxonomy): Eukaryota > Viridiplantae > Streptophyta > Magnoliopsida > Asparagales > Orchidaceae > Papilionanthe > Papilionanthe hookeriana x Papilionanthe teres. Next base: position 46,282,549 of record CM040435.1, on the reverse strand, counting down.
GTCGTGTCGGGGCTTAGTGTATTCAATTGGCAGTTGCCAAGTGTAAAATGGTTGGATCAAAATGGAATGGTGATATGGCTAATCTTGGCTAGGTTTGGTCAACCCATTTGTTCGGGCTGGGTTCACCTCCCCATGGCTAGCCTTGGGCTGAGAAGATCGGCTAGGTTAGCCGATCAAAAGGTGGTGATGTCCTTATCCAAGAATATTTGGATTAAATCTTAGTTAAGGGGTATCATGGGTGAGGTTAAAGACTTTTAGGAATTAAGGAAAGCTCCCTCTCCTCTTACCCAATGTGGTATGGTCACATGTCAAACAACTCACATGGCTTCGCATGTGGCTTAAGAGTGGCTTCATGGCTCACCTTTGGCTTGGGAAAAGTTGGGTCAATTTCATGGAAATGGATTTAAGAAAAATTTTGGTATTTTGATGGGAATTTGTATAGGGCTTAATTTATAATGACTTCATGATGAATTTTCAAACTTAGGGATTGATTTTAATTAAGGGTGTGATGTAGAGCAATTGTCATATGGGCTTTAGCATGAAATTTGGGCTTTTAGGAAGGTTTCATGTAAGTGGGCTTTTGGTTTAAAAATATATTTATGGATGGGAATTTTGTAGAAGTTTGGGTCAAATAATTGTTGGGTTTAGCTCACGGATGTGTCATGAGTGATTTGAAGCAAATTGGGAGTGATTTGGGTTTGAATTGGGTTGAATTTGGGCTTCTTTGGTGAATGGGCCAATATAGGTCAAATTGGGCTAACTTGGGCCAATGTTGGGCTAGGGTTGAAATTGATGTAAAATGAATGTTGGGAAATGTTTATGGGAGTGTTTCAAAGAGGTTTTGGCTTTGGTTGGGCTTTGATTTTGGGGTTTGGGTTCAGTTGGGTTAGGTTTGGGTTTAGGTCAAAATTGGGCTTTTTGGCTTTGGATTGAATTTAAGTGGGGTTTGGGTCTAAATGTTGGGCAAATCATGTTAGTGTTTTGTTTGTGGGAATGTTAAGGAAGGTTTAGAAAAGATTTGGGGTTAATTGGAGTTGAATTGGGTGAGTTTGGGTTAGGTTTGGGTCATGGGTCCAAATTGGGCTTTAAGGCCAAAAGTGAAATTGGATCCAAATGTCAATCAAATTGGACTTGGGTTTGGTCTAGATTGGTATTGGGAATGTTGAATTGAAGTTTAGAATTGAATTGGACCAGGATTTGGGTCAATTGGGTAGGTTTGGTTTGACATTAGGTTTACTTTGGGTTAAAATGGGTCAAATTGGGGGTTTTGACAAAAGTAGGGTAAATTGACAAAATTGGCCCATGGTGTAGTTGAACAAAATGAAATTGGAAATATTTGGGATTTTCTGGAATTTTTTGGGAATTTTCTAAATTTTTGGATTTTTGGATCAAGAGGGGTATTTTGGGTATTTTGAGGGTATTGGGAGGTATTTTTGGAATTTTTGGTATTTTTGGGTATGGGTGATCAATTTGAGTGGAGAGAAATGTTTAGGAATGATTTTGGGGAATTTTGAGTGATTTGGAAATTTTTGAGAAATTTGGGTAGTTTCAAGGGTTTTGGGTAGGCTAAGCGGGTGTAGGGTCCCGCGGTTCAAAAATTGAAAATTTTGGAAAATTGAGGATTGGGTGAATGTAAGTGGAATAAAATCATTTTGGTTGAGCCATGAAGCCATATCAAGCCCACATGAGCCATGAAGGGACTCATTTGAGGCATCCACTATGTTGTTCCTAACCCTCTTGCCGAGGGCTTAGGGGTTAAGGACCATCCATGTGAGTCACCTTTATGAGTCGGAGGTCAAGTTGGGTATGGTTGTGTTTTAGGAGGTGTGTGAAAGTGTAGTCTATAAATGTAGTGTATGTGTAAGTCAGCCCTTTCACTGCACCAGGCCACCTGTGAGGGCCCTAAGGCCAAAGAGTCCTATAGGAACTTATCCTTTAAACTTCCACATTTGATTTCAACCCTCTAGGTGATTAGGGGTCTATAGTCAAGTTTGTGGAGTTTGCAGGGAGTTAAGAAGTGGTTTGAAATTTCTAAGTGGTGGGTCCCAATTCTAGTCCTCTAAGATAGTCAAATGGAAAGCCTAAGGCTAGATCCTAAGTACTAAAAAAAAGAAGAGAAGACCTCATCAAAAATGAGGTCAACACGGGTCGAGAAGTTTCTACAAGACTTTCTCTTCCTTTTCCAGTTCCTAATCAATTCATTTTACCCTTCCTACAACTCTCCTTCTTTTATTAATTTTCTTTCCTAACGAATAAATCTTTCCGAAAAGACAATCTTCCTTTAATACCACAAATACACTAAGATAAACAGAAATGTGTTCGGACTCTTTCTTTTTCGTCATATACGATAAGAAGAAGCACGATTCAGGGACTAACACTTGGAATCTGCCCTGCAGAAATGGAAGCCAAAAACTGATCTTCTCCTTCTTCAATGGACTCGACCTGGCCGTATTCAAGGATGAATTGCCTGACAATGGAATTATTCGATTCGGACAAGGGTCCGGGGACACCGACATCAAAATCCCCGACGTCACTCTCTTTTCACTCACAAGCAAAGTATCAGAAACTCAGAAGCCGTTGATTGAGTTTAACCTAAAGTCAACTCACGAATTCCCTCCTCTGCAAAAGATTCCAACTGAGAGGAGTACTGCTGTCCACAAAAGGACTGTTGTTGCTACCCCCACTGGTCTAGTTGTCTCTGCACCTACCCCGGCTCCTGCCAAACTAAAGGGGAAGGAAAATCAGAACTATGGTGAACCTGTTACCGTGGAGGGTACAGACCTTCCTGTGAGACCTCCTGTTTTTGAAATCGGGTCCAGCTCTAGAAATCCATCGCTGACACGGACTCAAAGAAGGAACAGAAGTAGAAGGATCGCTAGAGAAGCCAGAGCTGCTGAAGTTGCTTTCCTGGAGGAAATCCCAGAACCGCCCGAGTATACACCGTCGCTCGAATACATACCACTTTTGGGAGGAAGTAGATTCCATCCCCTTTCCGCCGCAGAGGATAAAGAAAATGTTCGCAAGATTGCTGCCGCATTGCCTCAGCCCGTATATTACAACGATAGCCGTAAGAAAATGGCCAGAACTACGACATTTGCCCGACTTCAAATTTTGATAGAGAAGTTAGCAAAGATGGAAAGGTACCCTGTATCAGAAATTTTAAGAAGGATAGGGCGGGTGCCAGTCAAATCTCGTCTTGGGCCGCCAGTAGAACCTGCTATCGCTGCAGAAGAGCCAAATAAGAGAATGAAAGCTAGTCCGCCTGTCGTTGTTTCAGGACTACAGATTAGGGAGGATACCACCTTCCATCATTTGGTCGACGTGACCATCCGGTCCTAGACCTTCCGTCGCTAGAAGGATGGTATGGCGTCCCACTACCTGGACAATTAAGATTGAAACAACAGCTCGAGATGGAAAGTCTCGTCGGGAGACTTGAATCCGAAGAAAGTGCTACCGCAATGAAAGGGGACTCATGAGAAGGAAACCCGACAGTTATCACATGACAACTGCAAGGATGTACGTAAAAGACCGCTAGAAGATGCTATGGAAAAGCTAAGAACTGATATTCGGCGATTAGCAAGGGAAAGAGAAGAGAAATTCGGAGATGAGATTTATTCATCGAGTTCATGGATGATGAATATGCGGAAATTAACATGGTTGAAACACGAGCTTCGTCGACTTCACAAGGTGCCCCTGCAGCCGCAGAAAGAGAGGAGCCGGAAGTAATGAGGAGGCAGCTTCAAGAGAAAGATGATACGATCACCCAAATGGCAAAAATGATGGAAGAGATGGTTGTAGCCCTAGCCACTCTCCAGAGTCAAGTTCAACCCCAAAGAGAAACACCCCCATAAGTTATTCACATTTTAGACGGAGGAAAGGAGATTACGTCCGTCAATGAGGATGATCAGTTAAAGAAAGATGCAACACAAAGCATGATTCCGGAAAAGGATATCAAGAACTTGGTAGAACAGCAGGTGCGAGAAGCCTTGGCACAATCAAAGAGCGGGACATCCATTCGGACGGGTAGACCTTACCCTGAAGAATTCGACGTTGTCCAATATCCGAAAGGCTTTTTACCACCTATGTTCAAGACCTTTGATGGAACCGGAAACCCTCGGCAGCATGTTGCACATTTTCGTGCCAGTTGTTGCAATGCCGGCGGAAGTGATGCTTTACTCTTCAGACAATTTGTCAGCAACTGTCAGGGATCGCCTTTGATTGGTATGCGGAATTACCAAACGGTTCGGTGAAGACATTTTCAGAACTAGAGAACCTCTTCATCAAGCGATTTGTCGGAGCTCAGCACCACATCACTATAGGTGATTTAGTGGTAGAGAAGCAGAAGCCGAACGAAACCTTGGTGGATTACATACTTCGATGGAGGAATCTAAGTATGAAGTGCGAGCCGCAACTACAAGAACAACATGCAGTCGGCATTTTACTTAAGAGCATTCATGGCCCGATAGCACTTCTCCTCAAGGGAATTACTATTAAAACTTTCGAGAAGTTGTTAAGCAAGGCCGGAAGCTTGCAAGAGGAGGCGAAGCAATTAAATTTCACCGACAAAATAGACAAACAGAAGCCCGTGAAAACTTTTGAAAAGAAGTCCGTGATCATTGCAGCAGTCGATAAAGGCAAGAAACCGATACAAATATCGTCAGAACGGCCGCAACAACCTCAACAGAATTACCAGAAACCCCGACCCAGCTATCAGTCATCTTAACAGTATGAACAACCGCCTCGTCTGCAAAGTACGTTAAGGGAGCTTCTAAGCAGGGAGTATCCGTTCAAGAATGAGGCAGTGCCGAAAATGTTCCGCAGTCTGATGAAGACTCTAAATTTCCAACTGCCAGAACCTAAGAGACCAGAAGAAGTCAACAAGAAAGGTGATCCCAACTTTTGCCCTTACCACCGGATGCTTGGGCATAAGATAGAAGATTGTATTACCTTCAAAAGTTGGCTCAACGACAATCTTCGGAAAGGGAATATAACAATCCCGAAGGAATACATGAAGGAACCCTAGAAAGGAGGTTTTGTCAATGTTGTCTCGACTGATCTCATTGTTCCGATAGATCCCTATGCGACTGATGATGGATGGGCTACCGCCTGGACAAGGTCTTCAAAGAAGATTTTGGATCACATCCAAACCGCTTCGGTGTGAGCCTCAATTCAGAGTTTGAAACCTGTTAAGTCGACACTATCACTTGCGATGGAAGAACCACCTCAACAAGAGACAATTGAAGAGAAGAAGAAAATCGACGAAGAAGAGAAAACTGAGGCTCCTAAGGCTAGACTAGGGGCTGCTTTTCCTAGGATAGTTATTTCCGATTCGGGGGAGAAATCCCTCGAACCTCTGACTCTGTATGATTATCTGCTCACTCCGGTGGGATCTTATAATGATAAGGGTTATGGCGTTGGCTACGTTTTGACTGTTTCTAATGATTACGTAACTAGCGACAATCCGGACATCAATTTCGATACAAATGACAATTCTCAAATCATACACAATCTCGACGATCACAATGACAAAGAAGACATCCATCAAGGAGGCTACGAGAGTTCAACAAGTAATGAATCTATTTGCGAGTTTCGAGGAGCTCCAATACAATAGAGTTAGAGCCTTCGGACTCGAAGCTAATCCGGAAGAACTCGTCATTTCGATTCAGAAGGAGACATCAACAAACTCAATACTAGATTCAGAAGAAATTGCAGAGGTTAACTTAAGAAGTGGAAGAGTTCTACCTCCGAGAATGGGTCCAAAGGACAAAGGAAAGAAGGTGGTTGTTCAGGAAGAACCAACCCGGCAGAAGAAATACCCATTCGGGAAGAAGCTGAGACACATGAAAATAAAGTGGACTACAACGTGCTAGCCCATCTTAGGAAACTACTGGCCAAACTGAGCATCTACGACGCTCTCATCTTATTAAAGGAGCTGAGAGAAGCTCTGATCAAGGCCTTACTTGATCCAGAAATTTGCTTAGCTCAAATGGCCGGAGATTCCTTAGATGAGGTTTGTTCGTTAAAGGAACAGCGAGGTGTCATCTTCACGGACAATGACCTACTACTCGGGACACCATACCACAACCGACCGTTATACATTTCAGTTACAATTGGAAAGTTTACACTCTCCAGAGTATTGGTGGATCCAGGAGCATCAATCAATATAATGAATCTTCGAATGCTAGCATACTTGGAAATTGATGCTCGCGAGCTTGAAGCAGACAAAATGTTATTAAGAGGATTGAACCAGAAAGGAGAAAGAGCCCTTGGATCAATAACACTACTAATGAAGACCGGTGACTTAGCAAAGATAACCGCAAAATTTCACATAATTGATTCAGAAACGTCGTTCAACGCTCTACTGGGCCGACCATGGATACATGAAAACAGGATGGTACCATTATCCCTACACCAGTGCATCAAATACTACGATGGAGGGGAACAGTGCATCAAAGGTGACTTACAACCATTCTCCATACATGAAATTGGAATCCATGAAGATGCATCTTATTATGCACCCCCGAAGAAAACAATTTTCTCCAGAGATACCATAACGGATGAAGCAAAGGCAATTCGGGATGACGAAGAACCTGAAGTTCTAGTCCAACAGACACTCACCACTCCCTTACGGCGAGATGGTGAAGGTTTCTCCACAACTCGCATCCGAGGTCGAGGCCGGGGACGAGGTCGTGGTAGAGACGTTAGGACAGTTGGACAGAGAAAACCAGCCATCAATGTTGATTGGGAAGACAGTTCTGAAGAAGAAAGAGAAATCAAGCAAGAAGCAGCGACAATAAGTCGGAAGAAGCCGCAATTCAGGATCCCGCTCGAAGATGAAAGGAATGAAGAATATAAATCGATGTACGAGAAGCTTAACCACTACGTACATACTATGACCCTGAACCCGATTCATTCTAATAAGATCGAGGGTATGGTGGTCAAAGAGGTACGTAGCGGCGGTGCAAAGCCAATCAAATTCTACCGTGGTGCTCCTTCCTCCAAAACTGAAAATAATGTACAATTTGAAGATGTCACTTCATTAGAATTAATGGAATTACCTTTTGAGTGGTACTCTCCCTGTGTTTAAAATTTAATTCAGCGTGGTTTCTTACCTCGACAATGGACAAAAGGTCAATCACTATATTTTGAAAAATTATGGAATAACTCCGGTCGTCCACCCAATTCAAAGCATGGTCTCCGATTCGGCACAAGTAGGATCAGCTGACGATACTGAATTTTGCTTGGTTGTCACTTGCGAGTCTAATGAAAATTGCTTGGAAACTACAGAAGAATTTGAAGATTTACAAATTGGAGACGCTCCACCAGAATTCGAAGAAGAGATTAAATCTACAATAGATGAGTTAACGGAAGTTAACTTAAGTACTAGCAAAGAGCCTAGACCCACCTTTGTTAGCTCCTTACTCAATAAAGAAGACTCCGAAGGAATAATCAAGTTATTAATGGAGTTTAAAGACTGTTTTGCTTAGAGCTATGATGAGATGCCAGGTTTAGCTCCAGAGGTCGCAGTCCATAAGCTAGGAGTAGATCCTACTTCTGTCCCAGTCAGACAAGGTCCCGGAAGAATGCGTCTAGAAATCGAACAACAAGTCATAGCTGAAGTTAAAAAGCTAATAGACGCTAAATTTGTCCTCGAAGAACAATACCCGACTTCGTTAGCCAATGTGGTACCAGTCAGAAAGAAGAATGGTCATATCAGAATTTGTGTGGATTTCAGAGATTTAAACAAGGCATGTCCAAAGGATGAATTCCCTCTACCGATCCCAGAATTAATGATTGACATTGCTTCGACATATGAAATATTCTCATTCATGGATGGATCTTCAGGATACAACCAGATAAAAATGGCTCTAGAAGATGAAAAACTTACAGCATTCATAACGCCGATCAGAGTATATTGCTACACAGTGATGCCATTCGGATTGAAGAACGCAGGAGCAACTTACCGTAGAGCGATGACAAGAATTTTTGATGATCTCATCCACAATCAAGTCGAATGCTACGTGGACGATGTGGTCATCAAAAGCAAAGTAAAGGACAACCACCTATATGATTCGAGAATTGTTTTCGAACGATTGAGACAATTTAACCTTAAGATGAATCCCTTAAAATGCGCCTTCGGCGTCACCTCCGGGAAATTCTTAGGATTCGTTGTCCGACATCGTGGAATTGAAATCGACCCGGAAAAGATTAAAGCTATCTTAGAAATGCCGCCTCATAAGGTCAACCTGATCTCGAAATTTAACCCATTGCAATACTTGATGACTCGTCCAACGCTTTCCGGCAGACTTGCCAGATGGTCAATGATATTATTGCAATTTGATATAACTTTCGTGCCTCTTCGTGCCGTAGAGGGACAAGTCTTAGCAGACTTCCTCGCAGCATACCCTTTGTCAGCAGAATCTCCTCTCAATGATGATTTGCCAGATGAACAAATAATGAGCCTAGAAGACCCTGATGATCGACGTTGGGAATTGTATTTCGACGGAGCATCTTCAGCACACAAAGACGAAGAATCGCAAGTGATAGTGCCCGGTAAGGCAGGAATTGGATTAATCATTATAACACCGGAGCGGGGGATGTTAAGATACTCCTACCACTTGACAGAGCCGTGTACAAACAACGAAGCGGAATACGAAGCCCTCATAACGGACCGGAATTAACTATTCAAATGGGGATAACATACATCAACATCTACGGGGATTCGCAGTTAATCATTCAACAGATAGTCGGACAGTACAGAATTTTAAAACCAAGACTCGAGCAATACTTCCAGTATGCCATACAGCTGTTGGAACAGATTCCGAATGTGACAATTGTTGACCTCATTTTTTGATGAGGTCTTCTCTTCTTCTTTTTAGTACTTAGGATCTAGCCTTAGGCTTTTCCTTTGACTATCTTAGAGGACTAGGATTGGGACCCACCACTTAGAAGTTCAAACCACTTCTTAACTCCCTGCAAACTCCACAAACTTGACTGTAGACCCCTAATCACCTGTGAGGGTTGAAATCAAATGTGGAAGTTTAAAGGATGAGTTCCTATAGACTCTTCGGCCTTAGACCGCCTCGGGTGGCCCGGTCCGGTGAGGGGCCGACTTACACACACACTACACTCATACACTACACTTTCACACACCTCCTAAAATCACCCCCATACCTAACTTGACCTCCTGACTCATGTAGGTGATTCACATGGATGGTCCTTAACCCCTAAGCCCTTGGCTAAGAGGGTTAGGAACAACATAATGGATGCCTCAAATGAGTCCCTTCATTTCTCATGTGGGCTTGGTATGGCTTCATGGCTCAATCAAAATGATTTCATTCCATTCAAATTTACCCAATCTTCAATTTTTCAAATTTTCAATTTTCCAAATTTTCAATTTTCCAAATTTTCAATTTTTGACCCCCGGGACCCTACACCCGCCTAACCTACCAAATGCCCTTGAAACTACCCAAAATTTCCAAAATCACCTAAATCACCCAAAATTCCCCAAAATCAATCCCAAAAATTTCCACATTACTCAAATTGATCATCCATACACAAAAATACCAAAAATTCCAAAAATACCTCCCAATACCCTCCAAATACCCAAAATACACCTCTTGACCCAAAAATCCAAAAATTCAGAAAATTCCTAGAAAATTTCAAAAAATCTCAAATATTCCCAATTTCATTTTGTTCAACTACACCATGGGCCAATTTTGTCAATTTACCCTACTTGTGTCAAAACCCCCAATTTGACCCATCTTAACCCTAAGTGAACCCAATGTCAAACCAAACCTACCCAAATTGACCCAAATTCTAGTCCAATTCAATTCTAAACTTCAATTCAACATTCCCAACACTATTCTAGACCAAACCCAAGTCCAATTTGATTGACATTTGGATCCAATTTCACTTTTGGCCTTAAAGCCCAATTTGGACCCATGACCCAAACCTAACCCAAACTCACCCAATTCAACTCCAATTAACCCCAAATCTTTTCTAAATCTTCCTTAACATTCCCACAAGCAAAACACTAACATGATTTACCCAAAATTTAGACCCAAACCCCACTCAAATTCAACCCAAAGCTAAAAGGCCCAATTTTGACCTAAACCCAAACTTAACCCAAATAAGCCCAAATCCCAAAATCAAAACCCAACCAAGGCCAAAACCTCTTTGAAACACTCCCATAAACATTTCTCAACACTTATTTTACATCAATTTCAACCCTAGCCCAACATTGGCCCAAGTTAGCCCAATTTGACCTACATTGGCCCATTCACCAAAGAAGCCCAAATTCAACCCAATTCAAACCCAAATCACTCCCAATTTGCTCCAAGTCACTC
>CM040435.1:46248096-46271700 GCA_022702705.1 Papilionanthe hookeriana x Papilionanthe teres | reverse complement strand
GGTGAGAACACTTGGGGACGATGAACGGATGCCGTCCATTCAATACACGCGCGGACAGACGGCTCAGATGGCGTCGGACCAGGAGACGGTACGAGAACCGCGGGGCCCGGGCTGCTGACTCAGGTGGCGGCGTCGAATGGGAGCGCGACGCGTGGTCTTTCGGAGTCGCCGAGGATGCGCCGGCGCCGCGTGGATAAATAGAAAAATAGGGTATTTTCTGATTTATTTAATTCCCTAAACTTCAAAAATTCATATCTCTGTGTAGAAAAATCAGAAAAATAAAATAAAAATACCCTCTTGCTCAGTGAAGAGAGGAGAATAATGTGAAAAAGAAATCACTTAATTTCATCAAATATTTTATTTTTTATAATTTATTTACTCTCTGCATTGTTTTAATTCTCCATGCATGCATACAATTCACCATGGCATGAGACCATAGGGCTTTTGAAGCCTCTGAATTCGGGAACATTCCCTGAATTTTCCAAAGTCGGAGGCCATCCCTATGAAGAGTTCTTGATTTTTCAAGTTCAGTGTCACTGTTTTGAGTATTTGAATTCCAGTAAATAGCATGTTGTGAAATAAATTCTAGGAAAATTTGGTGATGTTCCTTATGACCAGAGAACCCTAGGAAAAATAGATTTTGGCTTAGTTCATTCAAAACAACCCTAATCGGCTTAAACACCCAAAATAGGTCTTTAATTAATTAGAGTTAACCAGGCATCAAATTGACTTGAAATCAATTCTCCACTGACCTTTAGGTTCAGAGGAATCCACTATAAAAATTTGAGGTCAATTGGACTTGGTTAGCCCCACTAATTGGGTTGATTAAGTCACTTAGCCATTTTAAACTTTAAAAATCCATAACTTTTAAAATACTTTTCAAAAATTCATCAAATTGGTTTTGGAGCCTCTCTGATATCAGGGGAACCTAAGAAAATTAAAATTTCAATTTTCTAAAAAAGTTGATTTTTAATAATATTTTAATATTTTTAATAATTAAAAAATAATAAAAATCACAAAAATAATAAAATGCACCAAAATGTCACATTTTGAATTTTAATCACTTAGGAACTAATCCCACATTTTTTTTAGGTTTATTTAGTGAGATATTAAATTTTAAAGCTTTAAGGTAATTTTAAAATTAAAAAATGTATTTTCTAGCATTTTCACTAAAATAATTATAATAAATCATAGAAAAATCAAAAAATTTCAAAATTTGCTTCTCTGGTTTCCTTGATGTCAGAGAGATTTTTGAAAAATATAAAATCCATTTTTCAACATTTATTTTATTTTTAAATTAATTAACACTCCAAAACTCAAAATAATTATAATAAAAATAATATAATTCAAAAAATCACCAAAATTGATCCAAGTGCTTCTCTGGTCATTAGGAATGTCCCCTAATTTTCTTAAGGACAGAAACTTTCCTTTTGTCATGTTATCAAATTTTCCTTGAAAATCTCTATTTTCCACAAAAAATAATTATATAAATAAATTAAATACAGAAAAATCACATTTTCTCCTCTCATGTCTTTATTGACATATGAGTGAAGTCACATAAAAATTTCAAGTTCATTTGAGTTCAATTTAGTGAGTTATGAAATTATTAAGCTTAAGGGGTAAAATGGTAATTAAACTTTTAATCCTTAATTAAAACTTTAGGTTTAATAAAAAATGAACAAGTAAAATATTTGATCTTAATCTGATTTGGATGATTGAAATTTAAATAATTAAAGGGTAGAAACCCATTAAACAATTTTTAAATGATTAAACTTTAATTAAATAATAGATTAAATTTGGAAGAATAATAAATCGGAATTATTAAAATAAGGGATATTTATTAGGAAGAGATTTATTCTTTAATTTAAAAATCCCTAAATTAATTATCTCATTAATTCTCAATTCTTAATTAAAATGATAACTCAAATGTAAAACATTAAAAGACTTAATCGAATTATTAAACTCTTTTAAAATTTCAATTAAAATTAAAAATTAAATTAAATTAAATTAAATAATTAAATTAAATTAAATTAAACAATTAAATTAAATTAAATTAAATTAAATCAAATAAATTAAATTAAATAATTAAATTAAATTAAATTAAATAATTAAATTAAATTAAATAAAACAATTAAATTAAATTAAATAATTAAATTAAATTAAATTAAAAATTAAATTAAATTAAATTAAATTAAATTAAATTAAATTAAATTAAATTAAATTAAATAATTAAATTAAATTAAATTAAATTAAATCAAATCAAATTAATTAAACATCAAATCAAATTAAATCAAACTCAATTGAATTAAAATAAATTAAAACTCAATTAAATTAAATTGAATTAAATATAACATCACCTAAAATAAGAAAGAAACTAAATATAAAGCAACTTGAACACTATTCCAAATTTAAACCCTTTAACTTAAATCAAATCATTTGAATACTAATTTACCCTTGAAAGCTTTGATTATTATAACTCCTAAATGAAACATTAAATGAAGTGCTACTTCACTCATAGGATATTCAAATGTCCTAGTTCACTGAGCAAGTTAACAAAACTTGAAAACCTCGGACGATTGATTCATTTATATAATTAAATTCATTTGGACTTAAAACAATCCTAGAAATATTGAAAAGATGTTTAAGATTCTTCTTAAGAACTTCCTCAATATGATAGGATATTTATAAGAACAATTGGATTTAATTGTTCTTCGATGAAGAAAATCGTCTTCAAACAAAAACACAAAGAACCTAGACGTCATAGGAGATGACTAGCTATAGGATTAGGAATTTGGTAGAAAACCATAACCTTTCCCTTAGCTTTACTTAGGAACTTGCTTAAATATTCTAATTGTGTTTTAAGTGCAGTTTGGGATGACGGGAAGACCCTCCAGGTACGCTTTTATTTTATTGCAATTTGTTTTTTTTTTTTTTTTTTTGCAATTTACTTTATTGCAAATGCACTTTACTTTTCTTGCATGATAAACAACTGTTGCATGAAAACCCACACCTTTAGGATAGTCCCTAAAACTGAAACCAAAACTAAGTTAAAAGTCATTGCAAGATAAAATTCACCGCCACAACATTTCAAAATATAAAACAACTCAAAATTTAATCACAAAGAGAACACAAAACTACAATTGCAACTAAATTAAAACGTCCTGTTGGATGATCGGGAATACCTCGGATGATGTAACCTACGTGTTGCTAACGGGATTTCCCACGGTCTAAATGAAAGTGTGGAACTCATTCGATTGAGTTTAGCAAATTCATCTGGACTAAGTGAATCCGATAAAAATAATGATGCCGGAAGGATGGAACCGTGGGATCTTAACCGGTGTCGTTATAATCAACTTTAAGATTTGTTTTAATTAAAACACAAAAAAAAACACTTGGAAATTAAGATCTTCTCTAAACCAAAACACTTTTCTCATCCCCTGATTTATGATTTCTAAAATTAAACCCCTGCAACAACGAGGAGCTCGGAGCATGGTGGGCAGCACGGCCATCGTCGTCAGCAAAACTTGAACCTACTTCAGCAAAACCTTCTTAGAATTAAACAACAAAGCCATAGGACTTCGAGGTAGCTTGCCTAGCGCAACATAAATCCTCAACTCTTCGTTAGGCATTTGCATTGCAAATTAAGCCCTAACCGGTCTTAGGATTCCGAGGTAGTCGTCCGATGCGACAATAAACCCTCACATCTTCTAGGCTATTTGTTTGATTTTATCATACAAATATAAGCCCTAATTAATTAAAATTGGCAAGATCAAAACATTTAAATAAGTATTAGGACTTTCCTAAACTCAAGCCAAACGATAGGATAGTCGGGAAATTACCGAAGTTCACTTCGAATCAGTGATTTCTCCTACCTTTCTCCCTTTGGATTCCCAAAATAAAATGTTCCAAACTTGATCCATTCCCTATTGAAATTCCAAAATTCAATCTTTGAAAACCTTAAACTTTGAAATTCTTGAGAGTAGAATTATTGATTATTATCGAGAGTTTTCTTAGGTGATTCCCGTCACTTAAGATGTAATTAACTATAGGGGCTTGCCCTTATAGGGAATTTTAAAGAACCTGAGTAATATAAACCCTGTTTAATACTTTCATATTAAGCAGGGGAATTTGTCGGCTTATAAAATTGGTTCGCAGACCAAACGGATGTCACAAAACTTCTAGTTTATTTGATCGAGCCCCACCGTCAAGCAGTGTGTCTATCCTTAGGGATAGATACACGGTTTATGGTGCGGTGCTCATTTATATAAACTATTTGGGATGTGAGATCAGTTCAATCTCAAATTTAAAATTATTTTCAAAATCAAATACTACTTTCTAAATTATATATATATTTAAATTAAATTTAAAATTTAAATTCGCCGACAACTTCGTTAGGCGACCCCTTTTAAAATACAACACAACCTAAAAATAGTGCCGACGAGGATCAACCGCTCTAAGGGTGGAGAAGGGTTTGGAACAATTTTGCGCGAGTTTCGGCAAGGTTTGTGCAACTCTCCTCCATGGCCGTGAGGGTGAGGGGTTTAAATAGGAGAGGCTCGGAGAGCCCTCCGGGGGAGCTGAGGCATGGGATCGACTGCTCCGGTGAGGAGAAGAACAGCCATAGTGACCATTTGGCATGGGGCAGCTCAGCAAGTGGGAATTCCAAACTTTGGCTCCTCCCAAGGTCTCGGCCATGGTGTTTTCCGATGATCCAGGGCGGCTGGCCGACAGGCATGGGTCACCCTCGAGGTCCAGGTGGGTCGAGGCGGAGGTTTGTGCAATCAATCGGCAATTGCCATGTGTAAAGGCTTTGAATTAAAATGGAATGGGGAGGGGGTCATTTTGGCCTTAATTTGGTCAACCCGTTGGTTTGGGTTGGGTGCACCTCCCCATGGCCTCGATTTTGGGCCGAGAGGATCGGTTGGGTCGCCCAAGGAGAGTGGTGTGGTCTCTATCCATGATGAGGTGGCCAAACATGGTTTAGTGTGTTACATGCTTAAGGTAAAAAATGCTTAATGAAAGATTAGGAAAGGGGCCCCTCCTTTTACCATTAATGGCATGGTCACATGTCAAGCCTTCCATGGCTTCATGTGGCTTGTCCATGGCTTGCATGGCTTGTTTTTGGCTTGGGGAAAGTTGAGTCAATTTCATGGAAATGGGTTTTAAGAATTTTGGATATTTTGGTGAAAATTTGCATGAAGCTTGATTTGGAATGGTTTAATTGATGATTTTGAAACTTAGGGGTGTTTTTGATTAAATGGATGATGAGGGGAAGTGCCATGTGGGCTTTGGATGGATTTGGGCTTTTGAATGTGGTGAAATGGGCTTTTAGGAAAGTTTAAGGGGAATGGGCTTTTTGATTTTAGGATGGGCATTTGGGTAAAGATTTTGTGAATAACTTTGTCAAATAAATGTCATAATTGAATTAGGGATGTTCTATGAAGGGCTTGGAGTCAATTTGGTGTGATTTGGAGTTGAATTGGTTTGAATTTGGGTTTATTTGGTAAGTGGGCCTATGTAGGTCCAAGTGGGCCAAGTTGGGCTAATGTTGGGCTAGAGTTGAAATTGATGTGAAACCAATGTTGAGAAATTTTTATGGGAGTGTTTCAAAGAGGTTTTGACTTTGGTTGGGCTTTGATTTTGGGGTTTGGGCTCATTTGGGTTAGGTTTGGGTTTAGGTCAAAAATGGGCCTTTTAGCTTTGGGTTGAGTTTGAGTGGGGTTTGGGTCTAAATTTTGGGCAAATCATGTTAGTGTTTTGTTTGTGGGAATGTTAAGGAAGATTTAGAAAAGATTTGGGGTTAATTGGAATTGAATTGGGTGAGTTTGGGTTAGGTTTGGGTCATGGGTCCAAATTGGGCTTTAAGGCCAAAAGTGAGATTGGATCCAAATGTCAATCAAATTGGACTTGTATTTGGTCTAGATTGGTATTGGGGATATTGAATTGAAGTTTAGAATTGAATTGGACCAAAATTGGGGTCAATTTGGTAGGTTTGGTTTGACATTGGGTTCACTTTGGGTTAAAATGGGTCAAATTGGGGGTTTTGACAAAAGTAGGGAAAATTGACAAAATTGGCCCATGGTGTAGTTGGACAAAATGAAATTGGGAATATTTGGGATTTTTTGGAATTTTCTGGGAATTTTCTGAATTTTTGGATTTTTTGGCCAAGAGGGGTATTTTGGGTATTTGGAGGGTATTGGGAGGTATTCTTGGAATTTTTGGTATTTTTGGGTTTGGATGATCAATTTAAGTGATGTGGAAATGTTTGAGAATGATTTTGGAGAATTTTGGGTAATTTGGAAATTTTTGAGAATTTTGGGTAATTTTAAGGGTTTTGGGTAGGCTAAGCGGGTGTAGGGTCCCGGGGGTCAAAAATTGAAAATTTGGGAAATTGGAGATTGGGTGGATGTAAGTGGAGTGAAATCATTTTGGTTGAGCCATGAAGCCATATCAAGCCCACATGAGCCATGAAGGGACTCATTTGAGACATTCACTATGTTGTTCCTAACCCTCTTAGCCAAGGGCTTAGGGGTTAAGGACCATCCATGTGAATCACCCACATGAGTCAGGAGGTCAAGTTAGGTATGGGTGTGTGAAAGTGTAGTGTATAAGTGTAGTGTGTGTGTAAGTCAGCCCCTTCACCGCACCAGTGCCACCTGCAGGCGCTCCTAAGGCCAAAGAGTCCTATAGGAACTCATCCTTTAAACTTCCACATCCGATTTCAACCCTCTAGGTGATTAGGGGTCTACAGTCAAGTTTGTGGAGTTTGCAGGGAGTTAAGAAGTGGTTTGAATTTCTAAAAGGTGGGTCCCAATTCTAGTCCTCTAAGATAGTCAAAGGAAAAGCCTAAGGCTAGATCCTAAGTACTAAAGAGAAGAAGAGAAGACCTCATCAAAAATGAGGTCAACAGGGCGCGGCACTGACAAGCCTGCCCTCTGCTGTAGCGACTATAGACTTGATTCTCTTGTCCTCATCAGTGTTGTTTTCCTTTTCTTGCTGTTGGGTTGGTGGCTTGGGCCACCCACTTTCATTACTGTCTGACTGGGCAGTTCCTCTCGGTCAACTGGGACCCAATCACCTTCCTCGTATTGCAGGCCTGCTGGTGTGAAGTCTAAGTCAATCTCTATTATCGCTCCATCTTTCACTCTCTTTTCGTCGAGTGCAAGGCTTACGCCATTTCTAAAGTTCATGACCAACCGCCCGTTCGACATTTCCCTGCGAAAAGATAAGGAAAAGGATCGTGGGTCGTACTAAGAACAAGAACATTAAGAAAATGTTTATTAGAGACGAATTTTCTTTTTTCTTTTTTTATTATTCCTTTTGTATTTTTAAATTCAACAGGAATGAAGTGGGAAAAGATCGGGAAAAAGATTTTGATTTGGAAGAGAGAACAAGGAAAACTTTATTATCATGATTTTATTTATTTTAGCACATTTTTATTATTTTTTCCTTTTATTTTGTTTTGTTAACGATTTTTTTTGTTATCCATTTTTTTATTTTTATTTTTTATTTTTATTTTTTATTTTTTTATTTTTTTATTTTTTTTTGGGTTCGGACCCAGTCATAAGTAATTACTTCACCCGTGCTTCTAGGGATGAAAACTTCATTCATTCGAAACATCAGGTAGCGTAATACTTCTTCAAGTTTCGTCCGTTGATCGGAAGCATATGTCGTTCTCCTTGGCAATTCACTAGCTGGTAGGAGCCTCCTGAGTAGACTACCTCAACCATAAACGGCCCTTCCCAAGTGGGTTCAAATTTTCCTCCTATCTTGCGGTGTGCAAGGATAGGTCTCTTGAGAATGAGAACTAAGTCGCCAACTTTGAAGGTTCTTGGACGGACCCGATCGTCATGGGCTCGAACCATCTTCGCTCGGTATAGTTCTAAATTCCGCTGCGCCGTAAGTCTTTTCCCTTCCGAGCTTTCCAATTCCTCTAGTCGTAATTTGGCATTCTCTTCGTCGTGATTTTGTTTGCAGACTCGCAATTCCGAGTTAAGAAAGCCGGACCTCTAAGGGTAACACTACGTCGGACCCATACACCGGAGCGTAAGGTGTAGCTTCGAGTAGAGTTCGAAGGTTGTCCGGTAGGCCCATAAGGCTTCTAATAACTTCTCGTGCGAATTTCTCTTATTATCGTCCAAAGTTTTCTTTAAAATTTGAACGAGACTTTTATTAAAAGCCTCGACCGAGCCGTTTGCTCTTGGGTAGTAAATTGTTGAATACCGCCGCCGATTCCGTGTCTCCCGACAAAATTGTTGATTTGCGTGCTTCGAATGCCGACCCATTATCCGAGATGATCCCGCGCGACACTCGAAACGGTAGACAACTTGGTTTTGAAAACCGTAGCACGTGGTGTGCTTTCACTTCTCCGAGTGGAACTCGCCTCGCCCACTTGGAAAAGTAATCTGTAGCTGCGAGAATGAAGCGATATCCTTTTGAAGATGGTGGTTTTATTGGACCCACTATATCTGTGCCCCAACATTCAAATGGCCACGACGCAATTGTCGGATGTAGCACATTTGGAGGTTGGTGTAGAACCACTCCGTGCATTTGGCATTGGTGACGCTCTTGGCGATTTTCATGCGATCGGTCATCATCGAGGGCCGGTAGTAACCTAGTCTTTTAATTTTCATTTTCATCTTCGAACCCGATCGGTGAGCGCCACGGAGTCCCGAATGCACCTCTTTAACAATTTCACGGGCCTCGGACTCGCTTAGGCACCTTAGCCACATTTGATCAAAAGACCTTCCGTATAACGTGTTGTTTATTAATTCGTAGGACGCAGTTCTTTTCTGATATGATGGCTAACGACCTATCGTATGGTAGTTTTCTCTGTTGCGGTGTAGTTCATTAATGGCCGTCGCCAATCTTCTCGTGTTTTCCGTCACTCGCTGCAATGCATTCTTCTTCTTTTTCTGATTTGTGTATTGTGTCTATGTCGAGCTGTGATAGGACCTGACATCCGTGAACTGACACTTCCACTGATTCATCTTGCAAGAATGAAAATTCTTTTGCGAGGCGGGCTAACGCATCTGCTAAAGCATTTTCTTTTATGGGAATTTTGTAGATCGTCACATTCAGAATTTGTTCCAACAACTGTGTGGCATACTGGAAGTAGTGCTCGAGTCTTGGCTTTAAAATTCTGTACTGTCCGGCGATCTGTTGAATGATTAAGTGCGAATCCCCGTAGATATTGATGTTTGTTATCCCCATTCGAATAGCTAATTCCGGCCATGTTACGAGAGCTTCGTATTCGCTTTGTTGTTCGTACACGGCTCGTTAAGTGGTAGGAGTATCTTAACATCCCCCGCTCCAGGTGTTATAAAGATTAGTCCGATTCCCGCCTTACGGCACTATCACTTGTGATTCTTCGTCTTTCCGTGCCGAAGATGCTCCGTCGAAATATAATTCCCAACATCGATCACCGTGGTCTTCTAAGCTCATTATTTGTTCATCCGGCAAGTCGTCATCGAGAGGAGATTCGCCGACAGAAGGGTGTGTTGCGAGGAAGTCCGCTAGGACTTGTCCCTTTACGGCACGAAGAGGCACGAAAGTTATATCGAATTGCAATAATATCATCGACCACCCGGCAAGTCCGCCGTAAAGCGTTGGACGGTCATCAAGTATTGCAATGGATTAAATTTCGAGATCAGGTTGACCTTATGAGAAAGCATGTAGTGCCTGAGCTTTTGAGCGGCGAAGATCAGGGCCAAACTGTGCTTTTCAATTGTGGGATACTTTACTTCCGTCGGAAGTAAACGACGGCTTAGGTAGTAAAGAGCATTTTCTTTACCCTCATCATCGACTCTGCCAACGGGCTCCGAGAGAGTCGTCTAAAGCCGTGGTATAAAGTATCAACGGTCTACCTGAGACTGGAGCTGCTAAGACAGGAGGTGTCATTAAATATTGTTTAATGTCCTCGAAGGCCCTCTGGCTTTTCTCTTCCCAAATAAATTTAGCGTCCTTTTTAACTAATGCCGAGAAAGGCTGACACCTACCTGACAAGTTTGAGATAAAGCGTCGAAGATATGCCAACTTCCCTTGAAAAGATCATAGTTGTTTTAAGGTTCTGGGAGGTGGCATTTCTAAGATATCTTTAATCTTTTCCGGGTCGATTTCAATTCCACGATGTCGGACAACGAATCCTAAGAATTTCCCGGAGGTGACACTGAAGGCGCATTTTAAGGGATTCATCTTAAGGTTAAATTGTCTTAATCGTTCGAAAACAATTCTCAAATCATACAGGTGGTTTTGCTTTACTTTGCTTTTGATGACCACATCATCCACGTAGCATTCGACTTGATTGTGGATGAGATCATCAAAAATTCTTGTCATCGCTCTCCGGTAGGTCGCTCTCGCGTTCTTCGGTCCGAATGGCATCACCGTGTAGCAATATACTCCGATCGCCGTTCGAATGCTCGTAAGTTTTTCATCTTATGGAGTCATTTTTATCCGGTTGTATCCCGAAGATCCATCCATGAATGAGAATATTTCATGTGTTGAAGCAATGTCGATCATTAATTCGGGATCGGTAGAGGAATTCATCTTTTGGACATGCCTTGTTTAAATCTCCGAAATCCACACAAATTCTCGATCCGACCATTCTTCTTCCCGACCGGTACCACATTGGCTAACCAAGTCGGGTATTGTTCTTCACGTACAAATTTAGCATCTATTAGCTTTTTAACTTCAGCTATGACTTGCTGTTCGATTTCTAGACGCATTCTTCTGGAACCTTGTCTGACTGGAACAAAAGTAGGATCTACTCCTAGCTTATGGACTGCGACCTCTGGAGCTAATCCTGGCATCTCATTGTAGCTCCAAGCAAAACAGTCTTTAAATTCCATTAATAACTTGATTATTTCTTCGAGTCTTCTTTATCGAGTAAGGAGTTAACAAAGGTAGGTCTAGGCTTTTCGCTAGTACCTAAGTTAACTTCCGTTAACTCATTTATCAGAGATTCGATCTCTTCTTCGAGCTCTGGTGGAGCGTTTCCAATTTGTAAATCTTCAAGTTCTTTTGTAGCTTCCATGCAGTTTTCATTAGACTCGCAAGTGACAACCAAGCAAAATTCAGTATCGTTAACTGATCCTATTGTGCCAAATCCGAGACCATGCTATGAATTGGGTGGACGACCGGAGTTATTCAAAAATTTTTAAAAATGTTGTGATTGACCTTTTGTCTATTGTCGAGGTAAGAAACCACGCTGAATTAAATTTTGAACACAGGGAGGGTACCACTCAACAGGTAATTCCATTAATTCTGATGAAGTAGCATCTTCAAATTGTACATTATTTTCAGCTTTGGAGGAAGGAGCACTCGCGGTAGAATTTGATGGGCTTTGCACCGCCGCTACGTACCTCTTTGACCACCATACCCTCGATCTTATTAGAATGGATCGGGGTCGTGGTCATAGTATGTACATAGTGGTTAATCTTCTCGTATATCGATTTATATTCCTCGTTCTTTTCATCTTCGAGAGAGATCCTGAATTGCGGCTTCTTCCGACTTATTGTCGCTGCTCCTTGCTTGATTTCTTTTTCTTCTTCAGAACTGTATTCTCAATCAACATTGATGGCGGGTTTCCTCTATCCAACTGTCCTAACATCTCTGCCACGACCTCGTCCCCGGCTTCTACCTCGGATGCGAGTTGTGGAGAAACCTTCACCATCTCGCCGTAAGGGAGCGGTGAGTGACTGTTGGACTGGAACTTCAGGTTCTTCGTCGTCCCGTACTTCCTTTGTTTCATTCGTTATGGTATCTCTGGAGAAGATTGTTTTCTTCGAAGGTGCGTAATAAGCTGCATCTTCATGGATTCCAATTTCATGTACGGAGAATGGTTGTAAGTCACCTTTCGATGCACTCGTTCCCCTCCATCGTAGTACTCGATGCACCGATGTAGAGATGATGGTACCATCCGGTTTTCATGTATCCATGGTCGGCCCAGTAGAGCATTGAATGACGTTTCTGAATTAATTATGTGAAATTTCGCGGTTGTCTTTGCTAAGTCACCGGCCTTCATTAGCAGTGCTATTGATCCGAGGGCTCTTTCTCCTTTCTGGTTGAATCCTCTTAATAACATTTTGTCCGCTTTGAGCTTGCGAGCGTCAATTTCCAAGTATGCTAGCGTTCGAAGATTCATTATATTGATTGATGCTCTTGGATCCACCAATACTGCGGAGAGTGTAAACTTCCCAATTGTAATCGAAATGTACAACGGTCGACTGTGGTCTCATCGTCCCAAGTAGTAGGTCATTGTCCGTGAAGGTAACACCTCGCTCGTTCCTTTAATGAGCAAACCTCGTCTAAGGAATCTCCGGTCATTCGAGCTAAGCAAATTTCCGGATCGAGTAAGGCCTCGATCGAGCTTCTTTCATCTCCTTTCGATAAGATGAGAGCGTCGTAGATGCTCGCTTGGTCGGTAGTTTCCTAAGATGGGCTAGCATGTTGTAGTCCACTTTATTTTCGTGTGTCTCGGTTTCTTCCCGAATGGGTATTTCTTCTGTCGGGGTTGATTCTTCCTGAACAACCACCTGCTTTCCTTTTTCCTTTGGACCCATTCTCGAAGGTAGAACTCTTCCACTTCTTAAGTCGACTTCGTGATTTCTTCCGAATCTAGTATTGAGTTCGCTGGTGTCTCCTTCGAATCGGAATGACGAGGTTCTTCCGGATTAGCTTCGGAGTCCGAAGGCTCTAACTCTATTGTGATCGGAGCTCCTCGAAACTCGCAAATAGATTCGTTGCTTGTTGAACTCTCGTAGCCTCCTTGGTGGATGTCTTCTTTGTCATTGTGATCGTCGAGATTGTGTATGATTTGAGAATTGTTATTTGTATCGGAATCGACGTCCGGATTAGGTTGGTTGTCGCTAGTTAAGTAATCGTTAGAAACAGTCAAAATGTAGCCAACGCCATAACCCTTATCATTATAAGATCCCACCGGAGTGAGGAAATAATCATACAGAGTCAGAGGTTCGAGGGATTTCTCCCCCGAATCGGAAACAACCATCCTAGGATAAGCAACCCCTAGTCTAGCCTCAGGAGCCTCGGTCTTCTCTTCTTCATCAATTTTCTTCTTTTCTTCAATCGTCTCTTGTTGAGGTGGTTCTTCTATCGCAAGTGATAGTGCCGACTTGATAGGTTTCGAAGTCTGAATTGAGGGTCGCACCGAAGTGGTTTGGATGCGATCCAAAATCTTCTTCGAAGACTTTGTCCAAGCGGTAGTCCATCCATCATCAGTCGAATAGGGATCTATCGGAACAATGAGATCCGTCGAGATAACATTGACGGAACCTCCTATCTGGGTTTCCTTCATGTATTCCTTCGGGATCATTATGTTCCCTTTTCGAAGATTGTTGTTGAGCCAATTTTTGAAGATAATACAATCTTCTATCTTGTGTCCAAGCATCCGGTGGTAAGGGCAAAAGTTGGGATCACCTTTCTTGTCGACTTCTTCTGGTTTCTTAGGCTCCGGCGATTGGAAATCTGAGTCTTCATCGATCGCGGAACATTTTCGACACTCGCCTCATTCTCGAACGGATACTCCTCGCTCGAAGCTCCCTTAACGTACGTTGTGGACGATGCGGTTGTTCATACTATTGAGATGACCGATACCGGGTCGGGGTTGCTGGTAATTTTGTTGAGGTTGCTGATAAATTTGTTGCGGCCGTTCTGACGGTATTTGTATTGGCTGCTTGCCTTTATCGACTGCTGCGATGATCCCAGACTTCTTTTCAAAAGTTTTCACGGGCTTTTGTTTGTTTGTTTTGTCGATGAAACTTGATTGCTTTGTCTCCTCTTGCAAGCTTTCGGCCTTGCTTAATAACTTCTCGAAAGTCTTAATAGTAAATCCCTTGAGGAGAAGTGCTATCGGGCCATGAATGCTCTTAAGTAAAATGGCGATCGCATGCTCGTTCTTGTAAGCCGTGGCTCACACTTCATACTTAGATTCCTCCATCGAAGTATGTAGTCCAACAAAGTTTCGTTCGGCTTCGCTTCTCTACCACTAAATCACCTATAGTGATGTGGTGCCGAGCTCCGCAAATCGCTCGATGAAGAGGTTCTCTAATTCCGAAAATGTCTTCAACGAACCGTTCGATAATTCCGCATACCAATCAAAGGCGATCCCCGACGAGTCGCGACAAATTGTCGGAAGAGTAAAGCATCACTTCGACCGACATTGCAACAACCGGCACGAAAATGTGCAACATGTCGCCGAGGGTTTCCGGCTCCATCAAAGATCTCGAACGGAGGTGGTACGAAGCCTTTCGCATATTGGACGGTCGTCGAATTCTTTGGGGTATGGTCTACCCGTCCGAATGGATGTCCCGCTCTTCGATTGTGCCAAGGCTTCTCGCACTCGTCGTTCCACCATGCTCTTGATATCCTTTTCCGGAATCATGCTTTGTATTGCATCCTTTTTTAATCGATCATCCCCGTTGACGGATGTAATCTCCTTTCCTCCGTCTACAATGTGAATAACTTCCGGGGTGTTTCTCTTTGGGGTTGAACCCGACTCGGAGAGTGGCTAGGGCTGCGACCATCTCTTCCATCCTCTTTGCCATTCGGGAGATCATATCATCTTTCTCTTGAAGCTTTATCCTCATCACCTGCCGGCTCCTCTCTTCGCCGCTGCAGAACACCTTGTGAAGCCGACGAAGCTTCGTGTTTCAACCATGTTAATTTCTGCATATTCGTCATCCATGAACTCTGACGAGTCGACTTCATCTCCGAATTTTTCTTCTCTTTCTCTTGCTAATCGCTGAATATCAGTTCTTAGCTTTTCCTTAGAATCTTCTAGTGGTCTTTTCTGTACATCCTTACGGTTGTCATGCGATACGTCGTCGGGTTTCCTTCTCATGAGTCCCCTTCATTGCGGTAGCGCTTTCTTCGGACTCAAGTCTCCCGACGAGACTTTCCTTCTCGGGTTGTTGTTTTAATCTTAATTGTCCCGTAGTGGGACGCCATACCATCCTTCTAGCGACGGAAGGTCTAGGATCGGGATGATCCGTCGGCTAAATGCTGGAAGGTGGTATCCTCCCTAATTTGTAGTCCTGAAACAACGACAGGTGGACTAGCTTTCATTCACTTATTTGTCTTTTCTGCAGCAATAGCAGGTTCTACTCGCGGCCCAAGACGGGATTTGGCCGGCACCCGCCCTATCCTTCTTAAAATCCATGATACAGGGCATTTTTCTTTCTTTGCTAACTTCTCTATCACAGTCTACAATCGAGCAAATTGCGTAATTCTAGCTCTTTTCTTATGGCCATCGTTGTAATATGCGTGCTGAGGCAATGCAGAAGCAATCTTGCGGACATTTTCTTCGTCCTCTGCGGCGGAGAGGGGATGGAACCTACTTCCTCCCAAAAGTGATATGTATTCAGGCAGCGGTGTATACTCGGGCAGCTTCCGGGATTTCCTCCGAGAAAGCAACTTCGGCGGCTCGGCTTCTCTAGCAATCCTTCTACTTCTGTTCCTCCTCTGAGTCCGTGTCAGTGGTGGAATTCTCGAGCTGGACCCGATCTCGAAAACGGAAGGTCTCACAGGAAGATCTGTACCCTCCACGGTAACAGGTTCATCACAGTTCTGAATTTCCTTCCCCTTTAGTTTGGCAGAAGCCGGGGTAGGTGCAGAGACAACTAGACCAGTGGGAGTAGCAACAACGATCCTTCTACGAACAACGAGTACTCCTCTCGACTGGAATCTTTGCAGAGGAGGGAATTCATGAGTCGACTCGAGGTTAAACTCAATCAACGGCTTCTCGCTTCCGGTACTTTGCTTGTGAGTGAAAAGAGAGTGACGTCGTGGATTTTGATGTCGGTGTCCCCGAATCCTTGTCCGAATCGAACGATTCCATTATTAGAGCGGTTCGTCCCCGAAAACAACTGTGTCCGAGTCCGTTGATGAAGGAGAAGATCGGCTTTGGGGTTTCCATTTACGCAGGGCGGATTCCAAGTGTTAGTCCCCGAATCGTGCTTCCTCTCGTCGTAAAACTTATGACGAAAAAGAAAGAGTCCGAACACATTTCCGTTTATCTTAATGTATTTGTGGTTTTAAAAGAAAATTTATTTAGATAATTGTTTTTCGAAAAGATTTGTTCGTTAGGACGGAGAATTATTAAAAGAAGGAGAGTTGTAGGAAGGGTAAAGGAATTGATTAGGAACCGAAAAAGGAAGAGAAAGTCTTGTAGAAACTTCTCGACCCGCAAGACCGCTCCTAAACTAATACCTATTGGGGGTCCACCCCACCTCAGAAATGAGGTGAAAGGATCTCGGAACCTCTCTGTTTAGGGGTATCTAAACAGTGGCTCCTAAATCCGAGAGAAAGTTGGCTATACTCGTTCAAGGTAGAAATGAACATAGTATTCCAATGGAAAGAAGGGTAGTTTGATCCACTAGGGACATGGATACACTACCGATTTTTGAAAGCAGAACTATCTGATTAAAAATGGAGAGAGGAATTCCTCCCCAACGGAGTCACCCGAATTTGTCGGCATATTTTTAGGTTGTGTCGTTTAATCTTTTTAAAAAAGGGGTTGCCTACAGAAATTGTCGGCGAATTTTAAATTTAATTTACATATATATATATATTAAAAAAGTAGTATTTTGATTTTGAAAATAATTTTAAAAATTTTAAGATATGAAATCAAACTGATCTCACATCTAAAATAGTTTATATAAACGAGCAGCGCACCACAAACCGCGTGTCTATTCCGAAGAATAGGCACACTGTTTGGTGGTGGGGCTCGATTAAATAAACTAGAAGGTTTGTGACATCCATTTGGTCTGCGAAACCATTTTATTTGCCGACAAGTCCCCTGCTTAATATGAAAGCATTAAATAGGGTTTATATTATCTGGGTTCTTAAAGTTCCCTATAAGGGCAAGCCCCTATAGTTAATTACATCTTAAGTGACGGGAATCACCTAAGAAAACTCTCAATAATAATCAGTAGTTTTGCTCTCAAGAATTTCAAAGTTTAAGTTTTCAAGGGATTGAATTTTGGAATTTCAATAGGGAATGGATCAAATTTGGAACATTTTATTTTGGGAATTCAAAGGAAGAAAGGTAGGAGAAATCACAGATTCGAAGAGAACTTCGGTAATTTCTCGACTATCCTATTATTTGGCTTGAATTTAGGAAGGCCCTAATGTTTATTTAATGTTTTGATCTTGCCAATTTTTAATTAATTAGGACTTATATTCGTATGATGTGATCACACAAATAGCCTCAAAGATGTGAGGGTTTATGTCGTATCGGACGACTACCTCGAATCCTAAGACCGGTTAGGGCTTAATTTGCAATGCAAATGCCTAACAAAAGGTCGAGGATTTATGTCGCACTAGTGCAAACTACCTCGAAGTCCTATGGTTTAGTTATTTAATTCTATGAAATGCTTTGTTGCAGTAGATCCGAGTTTTGCTGACGATGATGGCCGTGTTGCCTACTATGCTTCAAGCTCCTTATTGTTGCAGAGGGTTTAGTTTTAGAAATCATAAATCAAGAGATGAGAGAAGTGTTCTGGTTTAGAGAAGGTCTTAATTTCCAAGTGTTTTTTATGTTTTAATTAAAACAAATCTTAAAGTTGATTATAACAACACCGGTTAAGATCCCACAGTTCCATCCTTCCAAGCATCGTTATTTTTATCTGATTTACTTAGTCCGTATGAATTTGCTAAACTCAACTAAATGAGTTCCACACTTTCATTTAGACACGTGGAAATCCCGTTAGCAACACGTAGGTTACATTATCCGAGGTATTCCCGATCATCCAACAAGACGTTTTAATTTAGTTGTAGTTGTAGTTTTGTTGTTCTGTTTGTGATTAAATTTTGAGTTATTTTATCTTTTAAATTGTTGTGGCGGTGAATTTTATCTTGTAATGACTTTTAATTTAGTTTTGGTTTCAGTTTTAGGGACTATCCTAAAGGTGTGGGTTTTCATGCAACAGTTGTTTATCATGCAAGAAAAGTAAGTGCGATGGGATTAAGTAAATTGCAATAAAATAAAAGCGTACCTGGAGGGTCTTCCCATCATTCCAAGCTGCACTTAAAACACAATTTAGAATATTTAAGCATTTAAAGCAAGTTCCTAGGTAAAGCTAGGTAAAGCTAAGGGAAGGGTTATGGTTTTCTACCAAGTTCCTAATCCTATAGCCTAGTCACCTCCTATGACGTCTAGGTTCTTGTATTTTGATAAGGATGCTTTTCTTCTGCAAAGAACAATTAAGTTCAATTTGTTCTTGAAGACATTCCATCATATTGAGGAAGTGCTTAAGACGAATCTTAAACATCTTTTCAATATTTCTGGAATTTTCCTAAGACCAAATAAACTCAATTGTACAAGTGAATTAATCATCCAGAGCTTTTAGTTAGGTTTTTTTTCTAGCTCGGTGAATTAGGATGTTTGAATATCCTATGAGTGAAGTGACAATTCACTTAATACTCCATTTAGGAGTTATAGTAATGAAAGCTCCTAAGGGCAAGTTGATATTTAAAGTATTTTTAATGATTTAATGATTTAATTTAGTTTGATTTAATCATAAAAAGTTACTTAATGATTTTAAGTTTGGAATAGTGTTCAAGTTATTTTAGATTTAATTTAAGTCTTAATTTAGTTCAATTTCAACTTAATTTCAGCTTGATTTAATTTAATTTAACTTTAATTCTGATTTGATTTAATATTAGTTTAATTTAATTTTAATTTGATTCCAATTCAACTTTAATTTTCAATTTAATTCAATTTGATTTACTTTAATTAAATTTAAATTTAATTTAATCTAATTTGATTTTAATTTAATTTAATTTAATTTGATTTAACTTAATTTAATTTGGTTTAATTTAATTTTGATTTTTAATTTGATTTAATTTTAAAAAGTTTTAAGTATGATTTAATTTAATGGTTAAGTTTCTTTAAAATTTTGAATATTAAGTTGAATTATCACTTTAATTTGGGAAATTAAATATTATTGAAGTGACTAATTTAGGGATTTTTAAATTAAAGAATAAATCTCTTCCTAATAATATCCCTATTTTAATAATTCCAATTTTTCATTATTCTTCCAAATTTAATTAATTATTTAATTAAGGTTTATTTTAATTATTTTCAAATTGTTTGGTAGGTGTCCACCCTTTAATTACCTAAGTTTCAAACATCCAAAATCAACTTAGTATCAAATATTTTACCCACCCTTTTAATTAAACCTAAATTTTTTAATTATAGGTTAAAATTTTAATTACCATTTTGCCCTTTAAAATTACTAATTCCATAACTCACTAAATTGAGCTCAAATGAATTTGAAATTTTTATGTGACTTCAC
Organism: Papilionanthe hookeriana x Papilionanthe teres; assembly: GCA_022702705.1. Classification (NCBI taxonomy): domain Eukaryota; kingdom Viridiplantae; phylum Streptophyta; class Magnoliopsida; order Asparagales; family Orchidaceae; genus Papilionanthe; species Papilionanthe hookeriana x Papilionanthe teres. The sequence goes on along the minus strand of CM040435.1, from coordinate 46,252,387 downwards.
TCACATATCAATCAAGACATTAGAAGAGAAAATGTGATTTTTCTATATTTAATTTATTTATGTAATTATTTTTGGTGGAAAATAAGGATTTTCAAGGAAAATTCAATAACATGAACAAGGGAAAGTTTCTATCCTTAAGAAAATTATGGGACATTCCTAATGACTAGAGGACCACTTGGACCAATTTTGGTGATTTTTTGAATTATATTTTTTTTATTATAATTATTTTGAGTTTTTGGAGTATTAATTAATTTAAAAATAAAATAAAGGTTGAAAAATAAATTTTATATTTTTTAAAAATCTCTCTGATATCAAGGAAACTAGAGAACCAATTTTTATAATTTTCTGATTTTTCTTTGATTTATTAGAATTATTTTAGTGGAAATGCTAGAAAATACATTTTTTTTAATTTTAAAATTACCTTAGGGCTTTAAAATTTAATATCTCATCATAGAGACTTAAGAAAAATATGGGGTTTGTTCCTAAGTGATTAAAATTCAAAATGTGACATTTTGGTGAATTTTATTATTTTTGTGATTTTTATTATTTTTTAATTATTAAAAATATTAAAATAATGCAAAAAAATCAACTTTTCTAGAAAATTGCAATTTTAATTTTGTTAAATTCCCTTGATATCAGAGAGGCTCCAAAACCAATTTGGTGAATTTTTGAAAAGTATTTTGAATGTTATGAATTTTTAAAATTTAAGTTTGGCTAAATGGCTTAATCAACCCATTTGATAGGGCTAACCAAGTCCAATTGACTTCAAATTTTTATGGTGGGTTCCTCTAATCCTAAAGGTCAATGGATAATTGATTTCAAGTCAATTTGATGTATGATTAGCTCTAATCAATTAAAGCTCCATTTTGGGTGTTTAAGCCAATTAGGGTTATTCCAAGTGAGTTAACTCAAAACCTATTTTCCCTAGGGTCCTCTGGTCATAAGAAACATGACCAAATTTTCCTAGAATTTATTTCACAACATGCTAATTATTGGAATTAAAATACTCGAATAGTGACCTAGAATTGAAAAATCAATAACTCTTCATAGGATGGCCTCTAACTTTGGAAAATTCAGGGAATGTCCCCAAATTCAGCAGGCTTCAAAAGCTCTATGGTCTCATGCCATGGTGAATTGTCTACATGCATGGAGAATTGAAAATGTGCAGAGAGTAAATAAATCATTAAAAATCAAACATTCAATGAAATTAAACGATTTCTTTTCCAAATTATTCTCCTCTGTTCACTGAGCAAGAGAGTATTTTTATTTTATTTTTATGATCTTTCTATACAAAGATATGAATTTTTGAAGTTTAGGGAATTAAATAAAAAAAAACCCTGATTTTCTATTTAAAACGGCGGCGCTGACTCATCCTAGGCATCTCTGAAATACCGCGTGTCGCGCTGCCATTCGACGCCGCCACTCGAGTCGCGGCCCCGGTCCCGCCTTCGCGTATCATCCGCCGATCCGACCCGATCCGAGCCGTCCGTCCGCGCGGGTATCGAATGGACGACATCCGCTCATCGTCCCCAGCCGTTCTCAGCCGAGAGCCGTCCACACTAAAACCCTAAGAACTCACTCATTTCTCAACAGATTTTCGTGTTCTTGTGCTCTCTGGATTAGTCTTGAAGAGCCGAACACATCTATACGGTGATCATGCATTGAAATTAAAGCATTTGAAATAGACAATCTCCAGAGGCTCGGGATAAAGAGTTAGCTCATACCTTAGCTCGTAGAGGTGTGGCTTCGATCCGAGGGTTGTGTCACCTTCGATCGGGTCCAAGCAAGCCCCGCATGAAGTCCCTCGGCCCGGTGAAGTGTCCAGTATGATTTCGACCAAACCCGATTTCAACCTTTGGAGTCCGGAACGGATGGGTGGCTCCGGAGAGGGGGCTTTCACCTGGGAACTCCTTCTCTTGGTCTTGTGCAGGTGTGGGTGAGTTTAATTTGACTTTGGTGGAGGATTTGGGAGTGTCTTGTTCTGGCCTAAGAATTGAGCTCCAAAATTGAGCTCAATTAGTGGGGATTAGGGCAAGAGAGCAGTGGGGATCAAATGCTCTAGGAGTGGGGGAGAGTCTGGAGTGATTTTGGTAGAGTTTCCTTCAGGTTGGTTCAGCACCTCTTCATGGCCGAGAGGGGCGAGGTTTAAGTCAGGAGAGGCTTGGAGGGCCTCCCAGGGGAGTTAGGGACCGGGATCACCGCTCTCGGCAAGGGAAGAACAGCTCGCAATGGCCACTCGGGCATGGGGCAACTCAAGCAAGGGAGAATTTCAATGTTTGGCTCCTTCCAAGGTCTCGGCCATGGTGTTTTCCAACGACCTGTGCGGCCGGCCAGCAGCATGAGTCACCATCTTGACCAGGAAGGTCGTGGCTCGGCAAAGGTGAAGTCAATCGGGTTTGGACATGTGTAAAGGAGTTGGATCAAAATGGCATGGGGGCATGGCTATTTTGGCTCTAAATGGGTCAACCCATCCTTTTGGGCTAGGTGCACCACCCAAGGCTTGGTTTAGGCTGAAGAGAAAGTGATTTGGATCAGCTTGATTAGTGGGGTCAAGTCACAATCCAAGTACAATTAGGATTAAACATGGTTTAGGGGAGACATGGAAATGGTTAATCACCTTAAGGGAATGTGGAAAGGATCTCCTCCTTTTGCCCAATGTGGTAAGGTCACATGTGAACAACTCACATGGCTTGCATGTGGCTTAAGAGTGGCTTCATGGCTCATATATGGCTTGGGAAAAGTCGGCTTCGGTTTCATGAAAGTGGGTTTAAAGAATTTTGGTATTTTAGTGGACAAATTTCATGAAGCTTGATTGGGAACTATTTGGTTATTGATTTTGGAACTTAGGAAGTGTTTTAAATCATAGGTATGATGAGAGAAATTTCATGTGGGCTTTTGGAATAAGTTTTGGGCTTTTAAATTTGTTTTGGATGGGTTTTTAGGAAGGTTTAAGAAAGTGGGCTTTTTAAGCTTGGAAATAAATTGGTGGATGGGAAATTTGTAAAATTTTGGGCCAAATAATTGTTTGGTTTGGTTTAGGGATGTGTCATGAGTGATTTGAAACAAATTTGAGGTGGTTTGGGTTTGAATTGGGTTGAATTTGGGCGTTTTGGTAAAGTGGCCAATGGTAGGCCAAATTGGGTTAACTTGGGCTAATGTTGGGCTAATGTTGAAATTGGTGTAAAATTAATGTTGAGAAATGTTTGTAGGGCTGTTTCAAAGAGGTTTCAACTTTGGTTGGGTTTGGATTTTGGGGTTTGGGCCTATTTGGGTTCGGTTTAGGTGTAGGCCCATGTAAGGAGTTTTGGCTTTAGGTTGAATTTGAGTTGGGTTTGGGTTCACATTTTGGGAAAATCATGTTAGTGTTTTGTTTTTAGGGATGTTAGGGAATGTTTAGAAAATATTTGGGGTTAATTGGAGTTGAATTGGGTTAGTTTGGGCTAAGTTTGGGTCATGGGTCCAAATTGGGCTTTAAGGTCAAAAGTGAAATTGGATTCAAATGCCAATCAAATTGGGCTTAGATTTGGTCTAGAATTGTGTTGGGTATGTTGAATTGAAGTTTAGAATTGAATTGGATCAGAATTGGGTCAATTGGGTAGGTTTGGTTTGACATTGGGTTCACTTTGAGTTAAAATGGGTCAAATTGGGGATTTTGCCAAAAGTGGGATAAATTGACAAAATTGGCCCATTGTGTAGTTGAACAAAATGAAATTGGGAATATTTGGGATTTTCTAGAATTTTCTGGAAATTTTTGGAATTTTTTTGGATTTTTGGGTCAAGAGGGGCATTTTGGTAATTTGGAGGGTATTGGGGGTATTTTTGGAATTTTGGTTATTTTGGGTAAAAATGGTCAATTTGAGTGGTGGGAGAATGTTTATGATTGATTTTGAGGAATTTGGGTGATTTTGGAGAATTTTGGAAAATTTGTGTAATTTCATGGGTTTTGGGTAGGCTAGGCGAGTCTGGGGTCCCGGGGGTCAAAAATTAAAAATTTGGAAAATTGAAGATTGGGTAAATGTAAGTGGAATGAAATCATTTTGGTTGAGCCATGAAGCCATATCAAGCCCACATGAGCCATGAATGGACTCATTTGAGGTATTCACTATGTTGTTCCTAACCCTCTTAGCCAAGGGCTTAGGGGTTAAGGTCCATCCATGTGAATCACCTTCATGAGTCAGGAGGTCAAGTTGGGTATGGGTGTGGTTTTAGGAGGTGTGTGAAAGTGTAGTGTATAAGTGTAGTGTGTGTGTAAGTCAGCCCTCACTGCACTGGGCCACCTGTGCAGGCTCCT